>WBMZ01011761.1:634-17526 GCA_013400975.1 Atrichornis clamosus
AGAGGAAAGGATGGTTGGATGGATGGTTGGATGGAGTGATGGATGGTTGGATGGAGGGATGGATGGTTCGATGGATGGAGGGATGGATGGTTCAATGGATAGAGGAAAGGATGGTTGGATGGAGGGATGGATGGATAATGGAGGAATGGATGGAGGGGTAGATGAATGTATGGATGGATGGTTAAATGGAGGGAGGGAGGGATGGATGATGGAGGGATGGAGAGAGGAAGGGAGGGAGGGATGGATGGTTGGATATATGGATGGATAGTTGGATGGATGGTGTTGTGGGTGGAGTGGGAGCTCCAAAGTTCATTAGAGAAGCTCCCATTGAGTCACCAGGAGCAGGAATTCTAAACTGCTCCAAGAGGAGCCTGGGTGGGGCTGGATCCAATCCCAACCCTGGACTCTCAACGGAGTAAGTGTAAGGAATTATAGAGGTGTGACTGAACCGTTGCACAAGGATTAAAGGTGGCAAACCAGGTATATTTATATAAAAATCCATGATTTATTAAGATAAATTATTAGGCAGAAAGAATTTAATCAGAACTGTTTACTACACAGTAGAGAAGTTAAAACTGCCAGGATAGGAGAGATCAGTGCACTACAGCAAAGTAATTATATTAAAGCAATTATTTTAAAGCAATTACATTAAAATTAGCAAAAAAACCCCAATTATTAAAGTAGAGATTGATGGAACTCACCCAGACCAAGGAGCAGGGGCAAATCTCTTTGGCTCAGCCTCCAGGGGTGACTTTGAGGGGTGTCCCCACCCAAAGCAGGAATCTCCGAGAAGAGATTTGTCAGGAGAACCCACAATTCGAAAGTGGGACTGGACTTTTATGGTCTCATCTTTTAGGGGTTTTCAGAGTTTAAGGGGTGCACTAACCCCACTTCCCTCCCTGGATGAAGCCCCAAACCTGCTTTGCCTGGGAGTGTTTTGAGAGGAACGATTCCTTTCTTCCTGGTCTTTTTTTTTTCCTTCCTCCACCTCTTGCAACATCTGGAATTGTTTGTCTTCTTGAGGGAAGGTCTCTGACAGGATGAATAAATAAAGCACCTCAATGAGGTTGGCTCGTGTGTACTTGCCAGGAAAAAGATGGAATGTCTTCCTGGGTGGAAATAAAGCCGTTTGATCTCTCCTCTTATTATCCCCAACATGAAGCCAGAGGCAGGAGCCATCCATCTGTCTGCCATGGCTGGCTGGATCCAAATGGGCTCCTCTCCGTTGGAATTGTGTCCCTGGGAGCAAAGCAGGCTTTGATTCATGGGTTTGATTCTTGCTCAGTCTGCAGGAAACCACCATGGAGTTTCCTCTGCTCAGGGTGGATTTCCTGATGGATATTTCAGCTCCCAACACCATTCCCAGAGGAAAACCCCCTAACTTTCTGCCTTGGGGGGTTTCATCTCTATTTTCAGTGGATAAAGGGTCGGTGGAAAGGGGATTGTTGGTTTTAAGGAATCGGCTGAGGGAGGGTTGGTTCTTCTCCTCTTCGTGTGTCTCTGGAAAACAAAATATTTTCCAAGGATCTTTTCCATGGCACTTCATTACAGCACTGTCACCTCCCTTTCTGCCCTGTTTTTGTGCCCCAAAGCACCAGTGCCTCCAGTCACCAATTTCCGGGTGGTAGAGGAAGGACTTTTCACCTTGAAGGTGGCTTGGACACCTCCCCTGGGCAAACTGGAGGGCTACAAGATCTACATCCCCAGGGGTGAGTTTCAGTAATTAATTTTTATTCCTTTTCATTAACGTTATTAATTTTTATTAAATTTTTAATTATTTTTAACAATTTTTGTTTAATTTTAATGAATTTTTCTTGGAGTTTGCTTTAAAAGGAGCAGTGACCCAAGGACAGGGAAGGTGCTGTTGGCTCCTGGCATGACTCTGGAAGGAATCCAGGATAGACTTTTCCAAACACTGTGGTTCCTCCAGGATAGAGGAGGAGAGTCCTTTAAAGGACTTTCTTTGGAAGAGCCACCTGAGGATGATGCTGTGGATCCCTTGCCCTGGCACATCCAGATGTTTTTCACACTCAACTGCTTGCTCTGGTGGGGATTTGGGATGAGTTCAAACCTTTGGGATGGCTCCCACTCCCCTCTGTGGGATCTGGAGGCCTGGGACAGCACGGACGAAATTCCCCGAAACTCCAGCCACGCACCTGAGCCAGCTCCGTGCTGTGTGGACATCCCCATGGGATCTATCCAGGCAGTGGGAAGCCTTCACCATCACACTTCTCCTTGATTTTGCAGCCAACAAGCCCGGGACGGCCTTCGAGCAGGTCCTGCGGGGTGACGTCTCTTCCCACGTGCTGGAAAACCTGCAGGAGGACAGGGAATACAGCATCAGCATCTATGCAGTGTATCCTGAGGGCCCCAGCCAGCCCGTGGCTGCTCTGGGGAGGACGTGTAAGGCTTTGACCCCATGGCTTGTCCCCTTCTGCCCCGGCCGCTCTGTCCCCTGCTTTGATAACACCTCAAAGTTGGTGCTCTCATGCACCAGGTCCTTCCTAAATCCAGCCTAACTCGTCCCCCATGGCATGGACACCCTCCAACACCATCCTGCAGTTTGTGGGAAGGGTGGGAGATCTGCCAGGGCCTCGTTTGCCCTCCTGTTTTGCCCCCACACTGCGCAAGGCACTGATGGTGCTCGGAGATGTTTGGTCCTGGAGCGGTCCCAGGTTGGGCTCTTCTCACCTCTGGTTTCATGAGAGGCCTTCAGGCAGGGCAGGAGCTCCTGGAAATCCCTCTCACAGAATTATTAAAGCTGGAAAAGCCCTCGAGGATCACCAAGTCCAGCCATTCCCAGCACTGCCACGGTCACCCGTGTCCCCAAGTGCCACATCCACACAGCTTTTGGATGTAACTCCACCCCTGCCCTGGGCAGCTCTCCCAATACCTGACCCCCCTTTCAATGAAGAATTTTTTTCCCAATATCCAACCTAAACCACAATTTGAGGCTGTTCCCTCTTTTCCTGTCCCTTGTCACCTGGGGGAAGAGCCCAGTCCCCACCTGGCCACAAGCTCCTTTCAGGTATTTCCTGCCTCCAGCTGAGCTGGCAGGGAGCACAAGCAGCAAAGTCCTCCATTCCCGAGTGGATGCTCTGAAAAGTCCCTTCCCTGTCCTCCTTCCAGTGAAGCTGCTGCCTGTGGAGAGCCTCCTGCTGCAGAACGAGACCACGGACACGCTCCAGGCCAGGTGGAGCCCTGTGAGGGGAGCAACGGGATACAGGCTCACCTGGACATCTGCAGGTAGGGACAGCGGTGGGATACAGGCTCACCTGGACACCTCAGGTGGAGACAAGGATGGGGAATGTGTATCAGTGAGCAGGACTTGGAGGGATGGGAGTTGTGAGATTCCCAAGGCGTCGGATGCACTGGCATTATCTTTGTCCAGGGTTTTTGGCTCTGTGGCTGGTGCAGTTTTCTGCACATGGGGGCAGATCAGAGAGTGAACCCTGCCATGGATGCCAAAATTCCTGCTGTGGCTCTGCATAAAGCAGGCTGATGGGTATCCAGGCTGGTTACATGGGATTGGTGCTGGATTTCCTGGACCTGAGGAGCCTTGGAATAACTGAGAGGAGCTGGAAAAATCCTCCATGCAGAGCTGCACATCAACAACGCCCGAGTATTTGGGGTTATCCCTTTTTTGGGGGACCAGCCTGGAAGTGCCCGTGCTTGTTGCTTTTCTCTCTGCAGCCCTCACACCTGGTTTTATCCCCCAGAATCCTCATTTTTAGGCAGATTTGGGTGTTTGAACACAGATCTGCCTTTGCAGCTGGAGCTTTTCCCCTGCCCTGAACCCAAACGTATTTTCCTTGGTGCTGTGAGGGAGCAGGAGTCAGGAATTCAGGTTGGATGGCGTGTTTTGGCCTTGGGAGATGGATGTTTCTGTGGCTCAGAGATGGGATGGGATGTCAGGACACCTGGGCTTTGAATTAAAAGCACATTCTCCTGTCTCAGCTCTCCTGGTTATGGTAGAAGGAGACATCTCCCACCAGGTGAGGAGGGGCGTTTAGTTGGAAAACAGCTCCAAAGGTCAGCAGGAGGGAAAAATCTTTGCAGGGAAGATATAAAATTCCTTTTATTGCTTTGTAATGAACTTCTCTCTGGAAAAAAACCCACGGCACACCCCAAAACTCAGCAGTTTCCCCAGGCTGTGCTCAATATCCCAGCTGGGAATGGAGCTCAGCCTGGGAGTGGGCACAGTGGGAGAACCTCCTCAGATGGAGCAGGAAGGGCACAATCCCCTCCATCCCGAATTTCCAGCAGCTCTTCCACCAGCTCACACCAATTCCAGGGTGGGGCAAAATCCCAAGGGTCAGCCCGCCTTGGCCTCTGGATCCTGTTCCCACGCCCATCCCATCCCATCCCATCCCATCCCATCCCATCCCATCCCGGGGCCGTGTGTTAGGGATGCAGTGATGGGATGCAGACGCCCCCACGCACAGGAGGGGTTTGGTTTTCCTCGTCTGACTTTTAGGACAGGGATTAGAGAAACACAAACGATGGGAGATGACCAGAGCGGGGCCATCAGCAGGTGGTGGGAAAAGGGGGATGGGGCTCCGGGTGCTGCTGGAGCAGAAAATGGGGACGTGGCACCATCCAGTGACCAAACTGGAAAAGGCAGCTTCCCTCTTTGAGAGGATTTCCTCAACATCCCGCTGCCGGCACCTCCCTGCCCCTGGGAAACAGGGCGTGATCCACAGGGATTGGGTTTTAACCCTTCTCCAGCTGCACAGGGAGGTTTGGCTGAGCTGAGCTCAGTCCACCAGGATACTGAAGATGTTTTTTTGGGGCATCGCTTGGCTCCAATTCCTGCAGGGAAGGCAGGATGAGTCTGGCACTGAGTCCTCCAGGGCTGGGCAGAGGGGGGACCCTCTTATGGGATCACACTTATGGGAACACTGGGTTTCACCTGATTTCATTCCTTTGCCCTGCAAACCCCTGAGTTTCCTCGGTGATCCCTGAGCTCTTCCCGGGTGGATGTGAGTTCCCCCCACCTGCCCCCACCTCGGTGTGAGCCGGGGTGGGCTGGGCTGATCCAGGGGTCGCCGTTTCCCTCCGCAGAGGGCAGCGTCCAGGACGTGACCCTCGGCAGCTCCTACGGCCACTACATGATCCAGGGGCTGGAGCCGGGCACGGAGCACACGGTGACGGTCAACCCCATCTTTGGGGACGTGGAGGGGCCGGTGGTGAGCGGCAAAGCCACCACGGGTGAGTGTCCTGCACCTGGGGTGGCACTCAGGTGACACGGGGGGGGTCAGGCTGTGCTGGCACAGAGCTGCTGTCCCCTCCTGTCACCCCCCTGCGTCGTTGGGTTTGGGGACCACTTTGATGCTGTCGGGACCTCGATGGAATTGGGCAACTCTGGTGTCTTGCAGTGGCATCCAGCACGGTCCAGATGCTGAAAGTGAGTGAGATTTCCATCAGCAGCCTCCTGGTGTCCTGGGATTCGGTCGCTGGAGCCACCGGGTACAGGGTGGCTTGGGGTCCTACACCAGGTGAGAGCCGGGTGTCCTCTCCCTGGAATGGGAGACCCTCAGGGATGGTGGGGGTAGGGAAGGTCCAGCTCGTGAACAGCTCTGAGCAGCCTCTCCCAAAATTCCAGAGCATGAACTGAAGCCAGGAATTATTTCTGGCCCTGAGCCACGATTCCAGCAGGTTCTGTTCAGCCTGGCACAGCCAGAGTGAGTCCCACACCTCCTGAGCTGGTCCCAGGAAGTGGAAGGTGGCGAGGGACAGAGAATATTCCCACATTCCTGTGGGCCCTGGATGTGAGAGATGGGTTGGATTCTTCAGTTCCTCTCAACTGGTTTGGATCCTTTAGGTATCAAAATTGCAAAATAAATAACCATGGGAAAACTCTCTTGTCCCAGTGAACACATGGAATCCCAGGATCAGGCTGGATGAGGCTGGAAACGCCCTCCAAGGTCACCAAGTCCAACCTGTGACCAGTCCTCACCTTGTCCCCAGCCCAGAGATCTGAGTGCCACATCCGGTCCTTCCTTGGACACCTCCAGGGATGGGGACTCCAACACCTCCCTGGACAGCCCCTGCCAATGTTTAACAACCCTTTGCATGAAGAAATTCCTCCTGAATTGTCCTAGGACAGGTGTCCTCCAGCAGAGGTCCAGCCGGGAACACACTGGATTTCCCAGTGCGCAACAGAGCGGCTCGCCAGAATTTTTTGTCTTTTTCCCTTTCCGTTTTATTTTCTCTTCCAAAGAATTCTTTGGCAAGGACCGTCCTCGCCACCTGGCCCTGGGCAGGTCGGTGACATCCCAGCAGCTCCGTGGCCTGGCTCCGGACACTGAGTACGTCATTTCCCTGTCCGTGCTCTTCGGCTCCGGGGAGGGCCCCGGGATCACCACCTCGGCCAGGACCTGTGAGTGTGGGCAGGGTGGTGGAGCAGCTACTCCAGAGTGTAACCCCTGAGTACCCCTCAGAGGCCGGGGCCTCCCCCTCGTGTCAGGGGCTCCGGGGTGGGGTCTTTTGTGAGGTCAGCAATTCCCAACGGCTCCAGGTTTTCCGCCCTGGAGTCAGGCTGGAGTCTGTGTGTTTCAGCTGGATCTATTCGTGTGCGCTGGGCTTGGGAAGAGCTTCAGATTCACAGGATCCCGGATTGGTTGGTGTTGGAAGGGTTGAAAGCCCATCTTTTTCCAACACCCAAAGCTTTCCATATCCCAGGTTGCTCCAAGCCGCATCCAACCTGGCCTTGGACACTTCTGGGGATGGGGCAGCCCCAGCTTCTCTGGGAATTCCATTCCAGGGCCTCCCCACCCTCCCAGCCAGGAATTCCTTCCCAATATCCCACCTAAACCTGCTCTCTTTCAGCTTAAAGCCACTCCCCCTTGTCCTATCACTCCATGCTCCTGTAAAAGTCCCTTTCCAGTGGTGAACTTCCCAATCTGCACTCACTGAGCTTCCAGGTATCCCAAAATCCAGACCAGTGCTTAAGTCCTCAACGTTAGAATTCATCTGGAAAAATAATCAAACCTGGGTAAATTCTGCTGTAGGGGACCATAGGGAGATAAGGGGAGAGGAACATCCTCATGTGGTCCTTTCTGCCTGCTCATAAGGGCTGGCCCCTGCCTCAAAGAACGGGACATTCCAAAGGAATCCTCCTGGAAGATCAAATTCCCTGGACGAGAGGCAGCAGATGCAAATCGTTGGTGTAAAATAGGGAAAGTTGATGGTCCAATTGATGAACAAACATTGTGTCTCTCTCTCAGACTTCTGGGTTGCTGCCCTGGGAGCAGAGGAGAGGCAGCAGTGTTGATCCCAGAGGTGGGATCATTGGAAGAGGTTCCAGGAACACCATATGGAGATCAGGGCCTGGCCCTTGTGAGGAGAGAATGGGGGAACTCTGATATTCAGCAGGTGTGGGAGCTCTGGGGGGATGTTCCACCTGGGGCACTGGGATATGGATCTCCTGATTCCATGGATCCGTGTGCTGCCTGTCCTGGGCTTGCAGAGCTGCTCCCACCGGATCCAGAGCAGAACGTGGAGGCAGGTGCCTCCAGCAGTTCAAGCTGGTGTCTCTCCATGTCAGGGTGATGAGACAAGGATATTTTTAACCCTTTGATGTCATTTTGACCGTTGTGGTGTCAGTGATGAGCCCTGCTGGGCAGGGGTCAGGGCACTGCCAAATGTTGTCCTCTCCTGGCAGCTCCTCTCGGCCACGTCCCCAACTTCCGGGTGATGTCCCACAGCAGCACCAGCCTGTCCTTGGCCTGGAGTGCCACAGCTGCTGCCACCAAGTTCAAACTCACCTGGAGCCCCGTGGGAGCAGGCAAAGGTGAGCAGGGAAAGGGCATTCCCAAACTCCCGGGGTAGGAAAGAGATCCCACTCTTGGGAAGCTTGGGCCTGTTGGTGGCAGCTCCTTCTCTCCTTGTTTTCATGTTTTTATTTACGGAGATCATCCCCAAAGCTCTGGGACAATCACGCAGCAGTTGCCTTTGGAGGGGATGCCACCAGCTCCACCAGTGAGCTCCGGGCTCTGAAATATCCCTTTTTTACCAGGAAAACAGGCTGCCAGGACCCAGTTCCTGGGCAGCAGGGTGTTGGCTCACAGGATCGAGCAGCTGGTGCCCAACACCCTGTACAGGGTCGGTGTTCGGGCCGTGTTCGGCAGAAGCGAGGGGCCAGAGGTGACCCTGACTCACCACACAGGTATGTCCTCCTGGAACCACCCTCTCTTGTCGGGATACAAAGCTTGGATTCATGGATGAGCGTGGGATTGGCTCAGAGCTTGGGGCCAAAAATGCCGGAATTGTGGGTTCGGTCCTTGTGTTCATTCACTTCACAGTTGGACTCGATCCTGGTGGGTCTTTTCCAACTCAGGATATCCTGTGGATGGTGGAGGCACGAGCAGCCCTCACCGGTGGCCATAATCCATGGCTGTTCCCACGGGAGGGAGTGGATATGTCCTTCTGGCACGTTGGACAATCCTGGATGTATCAACGCAATTCCCAGAGTTATTTATCCAAAGCCACCTCAGGGATGCAGGAGCCTCTCTGCAGGCACCACCCAGGGTCAGCTCACCCACACGGCACCCTTGAAGTTTTGGGAATCTCTTAAATTGTGCCTCTGCCTCTTCAAATTTGGGATTCTGGCTCCTTTCAGTGTCTTTTCCACCTGAGATCATCTCAGTGACAGTTTTTTCCTGGGATTTGAAGATGTGTCTGGGTGACCCATCCTCTCCTGGAGCCCTTCTCATGTCCCTGTGTGTGTCACCAGTTGGGTGCAGGCAGTAAAAAACGTGGATGAGATTCCTCAGCAGTGCTTCTCTCCATGGATTCATTGGGAAGTGCAGCCTGGCATCCCTGGATAATGCCTGGGAAGGAGATGCTGAATGAATGCCCAAATTTTTCTGCTCCACCACGGCTTGGAGCCATGAACCTGACGCTCTGTGGCTGAGCTGTCCCTGCAGAAGTCTCACCCTGGTTCATTTTTCCAGCACCTCCAGCAGATTCCAACCCCACCCAGACCATCCAGGACCTGAGGGTTACTGACACTGGTGTCAACAGTTTGCAGCTGTCTTGGAAAAGCCTTCCTGGGATAAGTCACTACAGGATATCCTGGGTGCCATCCAATGGTGAGAATCCCGGTCCCTTGGTCAGGGAGCACAAGGAACCCACAAAAATTCCTCAGCAAATTCCTTTTTCCACAGGTGATGGGGGTAGGTGGGGGCTTTATTATCTCCAGGGACAGCTGGATTCCCTCTAAATGAGCCCTGAGCCAAGCTTTAGACTCTTAACAAAGGATACAAACATAGCTGGGGGTTGGGAAATCCAGGAATTAGTTCCCTTCCACCCTTGTGACCAGATCTCTCCCTTGCCCGTGCCTCAGTTTCCCCACAGGCACAACGAGCCCATGACTCCCCTCCCTGGCCAGGTCCTGTCAGATCTGTGTGAAGCTGCTGTCACAGTGGCTGTTGCACTTCCCTTTCCATGGGTTGGGTTTTTTTGGGATGTCTCCTCCCAGGTGACTCGGAATCCTCGCAGCTGGTCCCGGCAGAGGCCGCTTCCTTCACGATTCCCAAACTGAAGGAAAACACCACCTACACCCTCTCCGTGTCTGCAGAGGGCAGGGGACAGCCGGGAACCCCCACGGTCCTCACAGCCCAAACCTGTGAGTATGGGATTGCTGGATTGGGATAGGAGCGTCTCCATGGCAGGGCTGCTTCCAGCCTCACCTCCCTCCACAGGGGAGGTGAGAGGAAAAGGACAATTTTGGCTGATGGATGCCTTATCCTTGGAATTGCAGAATGGTTGGGGTTGGAAGGGACCTTCAACATCATCCATTTCCAGCACTTTCCACTATCCCAGGCTGCTCCAAGCCCCATCCAGCCCGGCCTTGTTCATTCTCAGGTCCCACCAGAAAACAGCCATCGATCCTTTTTTCTTATTACTGGGAATCACTGGGATTTCTCCCTGTCTTTCCCTGCCAGTAATCCCCCTGAGATGCCATTTTTGTGGCACATCATCTTGGAATTCCCTCTTTAGTTCCAATATCTTGACCATTCCCAGCAGATAAAGGCAAATATCCCTCAGGACACTGTGGCACCAAACGCCCTCATTGATGCTGGAGAAAAGGCAAATTTGGAGATCAAACTGAGGAGAAATTCAGGGATGTGGAGCTGTGGTTTCAGGGAGCATCTGGAAAAAATGTCAGGAAAAATCTTCATTATCCCAGCAGCTCCAATTTCAGTCAGTTCAGAGCCCAGACTGAAGATCTGGCAACAATTATTTCCTAAATCTCCACCAATTCCCACCTCCCAGCTGAGGATCTGGTCGGATTCAGCTTCCTGGAAAACACCTGCAGTGCTGTAGGAATTCCTTCCTCTCACCAGAATCGTGGGATTTAGGAGGCAGAAAGGTCTCCAAAGCTGTTTTCAGACCCTGAGCTTTGTTGCTTTCTTTTCCAGCAGTGGATTTACCCAAAGTGACGGAATTCACCATGCAGGAGGCTGAGGATTCCAGCGTTTTGCTGTCCTGGGGGGCTGTTCCTGGAGCATCCCTGTATTTACTGACGTGGGGATTGTCCTCAGGTAATGTTTGGTGTGGGAAGGAAACCTCGATCCATCTTCTCAACTCCTCAGGACCCTGTTTAGCAGGAGAACCCTGTGGTTTTCCATGTGTCGTGTTCCTTCATCCCATCTTCTTCACTTGGGTGAAAAAGAGGGGAAAATGGAAGCTGGAGTGGGCTCACAAAATGTCCCCTTTGGCCACTGCGAAATCCTGGGGGGAATTTAAAAAAGGAGGTGTGGGAATAGCTTAGGAAAAATCCTGGTTGGCATTATCAGGGTCTCTTCCTGCCCATCAGGGAACCAAAAAAAGGTGGATTTTTGTCATCCACACAACCTCACTCTTACCTGTCTAAAATCTCTGCTCTGCTCCAAAGAGCTTTTAAAACTTCCTTAATCAATGCTCACAACTTCCAGTGTGTGTTTCTTTTCCCAATTGATTTGGTTTTTCAGGATTTGCCCTTTTAAACCACTGACTCTATTATTTTTTGTCCTGGAGTGGACTAAAAACCTCCTTGAATTTGAACTTTTCCTGTCACTGTGGCTTCAACCACGAACCTTTTTCATGGAATCAGTTCATGTCCACGAGTCAATAAAGAAAACAAATCCAACACAATTCCCTGGGCTCCGTGCAGTGCTTTTGGAGTTTCCAGGTTGTCAGCTTTAATTTTTTTTTAATTCCAAAGACATTTTAGTATTGGCAGCTTAAGACTTGCAGGATGAAGTGTCCTGTGGAAGCATCATTTTTTGGGGGCTAAATATTAGGGATAAGTGATTTGAGAATGGAAGATTAGATTTTCTGAGGTGATTTAATGTGACTGTTCCCCTCCTGTGCTGTGCTGCTCCAATATTGATCTGGAAGGATTCAGAAATCCCTGGTTTCAGAGTTGTCAGGGACTCAGGAATGGATAATCCCATGTCTGACAGCCCCCCCGTGCCCTCCCTGCATCGATCCTGCTGGGATGGGTTTATAATTATTGATTTCCCATCACCATCAGATGAATCTTGACTCCACTTCTCAGTAGGACCAACGAGATCAAATTTATGCTCAGAAGTGAGTAATTCCAATTCCTCTTGTTTAATTATCCAGGCTGTGTATAAAAGCAATTAAGAATTTTGTCCTTTTTTTTTTTTTTTTGTCTCTCGGTGCCTTGATTAATTTTCTTCCACGCAACTTGATTTTTTTTCTCCTAAACGAACATCATTTCATTACACATTTCCCTTGCCTCCTTTTGAGCTCGTTTAGTGCCCTTCTCCCTGCTGGTTGATTCCATCCAGCTTTTCCCATAAAAGATTGGATCCCCTTGGACTCAGCTTGAAGTCATTCCAGCTGTGGGTCAGAAAATATAAACCATATCAACCAATTATTCCTATTTTGACTTCCCTTCCCAAAAGGATGGGAGCACAAGAGTTGGAGCCAAGCTGCAAGAGGAATTTGATTATTTTTTAAAAGGAAAACCTTCCAAAAATTTTTGCAGGGAATTGAGAGTATCAGAGGTTGAACTTGATGATCTTTGGAGTCTTTTCCTTAATGATTCTCTGAGTTCATGGAAATGGAGAAGATTATTGGCACTCGTTTTATTTCTTTCCACGTAAACTGAGGTTTTTTAATCATTTTTTGGTAAGGAAAATTTCAGAAGGAAAAGGTGCAAGTTTCACTTTGAACAGTGTCAAACTCATCACTCATTATTTATAAAAAAAGGCACTTAGGCAATGTCAAGACATTGTGATGACATTTCCCCTCTCATTATTTTAAATCAAAACCAGGTATTGTGTGCAAGCAAATTTCTCAATCACGTTTTACTCATCCAAAAAATAATCTTACTTCTCTCCACATGAACCCCTGCAAACCCTTGGTCTGTCACTGAGCTCAACCTCAGGCACCACCTTGACCAAATTCCCTAAATTCCTGTATAAATCCCATTTTTCTTCCCTTTTTATGCCCACCAGACAAAACCAACCCCATTTAATCTGTTTTAGGGCCTGACCATTGCACTTCGTGTGTGATTTCCTTTTGCCTCTGCTCCAAATCCCGGGAATCGTCTTGTTCCCAAATTCCCGTTTGCCAACGGTGATGTCACCAGGAGCTGGCATACCACAGAAATGGGAGTTTTTCTCTGGCTCCCAGTCATGTTTCTCCTGTTTTCCTGTTTTCCACAGCTTCTGCTCTTTCCCAGGAACTGTTACCAGCAGCTTCCCAATCCTATCGAGTGTCAGGACTGAGCTCCAAGGAAACGTATTTGTTTTCCATAAGACCAATGTTTGGAGATACAGCGGGACCAGAGACAACACTCCTTGGGCAAACAGGTGTGGAGGCTGGAGACCTGGATGGCAGTTTTCCCTGGAAAACTGCTCCTGAGGCTGATTCCTGGGCTTTCCTACCCTTTTTCTCTTTGCTGGAGAGCGACATCGTGGCTAAAAGAGGTTGAAATCCCCCCTTTTCTGTTTGGCTCCTACAGCAGGACCTCCCAGAGAGTCCCCAAGTGCTCCAGTGGCTTCCACACCATTGGATACCAGGAGGTTCCCATCTGGATCTCCCAGCAATGTGGGGACCACTCCTCTTCCAGTGCCCACCAGCACAAAGCTCCCACCAGGCCCAGAGACCCCAGTATGGACCAGTGCGGTGTCGGCTCCACTGACAACCCCCCCTGGGCCGAGTGAGTGTGGAAATGGTGGGGAAATGGTGCAGAAATGATGGAGAAGTTTAGAAATAGTCAAAACTAGCAGGGGCCATGATCTTCTCTAATCTCAGGAGCTAAAACTGGTCTTAATTCATTGAGTAGTGGGAGTGGAAAAGCCCCCATAAATGCAGGGAAGGTCCCAGCACTACCCCGAGGGGCGGAGGTGCTCCTGCTCCCCCACCTTGGCATCGCAAGAGGTTTGGGGTTTGTTTTGCTCCTCTGAACACAAATAAAAGCTGATTCTGCTTCAGGACCCCTCAGTTTACGGAGTTCCTCTCTCCCTCTGCAGTCTGTGGGAGGCTCAAAGCCGACGTTGGGTTCCTGGTGGATGAATCCTCGAGTATCGGCCTGAGCAATTTCAACAAAGTGAAGGATTTCCTCTTCCGGGTCGTTTCGTATTTCCCCAAGATTGGACCTGAAGGGATCCAGGCAAGATTTTGTTTATTCTGTTTCCTGACGGTGTTTTCCTTCTGTTTTCTCCTTTTGCTCAGCCCTGCCAGGAGCTCGGGCTGCTCACCCACAAGTTGTGGAGCAGAAGGGCCAAGGAAAGGCATTTGTGGAACCAAAAAAGTCCTGAATTAAAGTCTCCTCAGTGTCAGCTTTCCCACTTGGATAGATTTCCATCTCTTGATTATTTTTCCAAGACCGAGTCATCAGGAATAAAGAAAATTCCACACCTGAAATGCTGTCTAGGTTAGCCCAGAGATCTCTCAGGTGCATATTCCCCTCTCTGACCCCATCCAGAGTGAGAATGGTTGGAAATCCAGCTGTGGGTCCAGGTGGGAGATGCAGGACGTGCCGGCAGCTGCCTCCTCCAACAAAGAGAGCCCCAGATCCTCAGGGAATGCAGTGAAACACCTCAAGGGCAAAGCCTGCAGGATTAAATGACAGCAAAGCCAATGGGAGGGCTCAGTTCATCGTTTATTTGGGGCCATTTGTGTTTAATTAATGTAATATTTGAATTAGGAAGGGAGAGCTCCGTGGCTCCCTTGAAGATGAGCAGGAAATGGGGATTTCTTGCCCACATGGAGGTTTGAGGTGAATGATGAAATTACTCTGGGTTAACAAATAACTCTGGGGAGATGAAAAAATTTGGATTTCAGTGAGTCGCTGACTTCCTTCTCCCAGGGAATTCGACCCCTGGGAATACATTCCCATTCCTGGCACAGCCCAACCTTGACTCAAGGCCCCATTTGCTGGGATTTGTGGGTTTTTAACCCCCTGTTTTCGGCAGGTTGCTGTTGCTCAGTACAGCGAGGAGCCCAGGGCAGCTTTTCACTTCAACCAACACCGCGACCGCAACGGAGCCCTGAGAGCCATCAAAGGGCTGAGCTACGCCGGGGGCAACACCAAAACAGGTCTGGGAAAATCCTGGGATCAACCTTCCCGCCCAGGACAGAGCCTGGAAGCCAAGGAAAATGTTTTTCTCAGTGGTTTGGAGCCGTTTACTTGGTGGGAAAGTTGTGCTCCAAGTCCTTTTAAAATTTGAAGATGGTTTGAATTTAGTTTTATTTTCAGGGCTGGTTTTTCCCGGTGTCCTTTATCCATGTCCTGGTTTTGCTGTTGGATTTTCTTCATTATTTTATGGCTTTGCTTGCACTTGTGGGGGGTTTTTACCCCATAAACACGAGGTGGGGATGGCTGATGTTGAAGCATCCTTATTGGCCACTGGATGCAGGGAATTCCAACAGTTAATTCCTTGTTTCCCAGAAAACAAAGTGCCCCGTCCCCTTTCCATGGTGTGGCATCCCATAATGTCCTTTTTCCACCTCTGTTGTCCAAATGCTTCACTGGTTCAGCAGCTCAGAAATCCTGACATTTTTGTGTTAAGTATTTAAAAAGCTCTGAGAGGGACGACACTTTCCATGTGCTCATTCCCAGCAGGACACTGGGAATACCTGTGGAGTTACACGACCAGGAATGGTAAATTAAAGGTTTTTAATTTTAACATTACCATTTCGTTCAGTTAGATTTGGTGGATTTAATCCCCATATGGACCATTCAGGAGTTGGATTCAAGGATCCTTCTGGATCTTTCCCAGCTCAGGATAATCTGTGATTCTGCGCACAACTTAACAGGCTGTGAGGGCTGTCCTACCTAGGCTGAAAGTCTGGGATAAAAAGCATAAAACCCAAAAAATCTCCATGGATTGATATAGAAACATACAAGTCCTGCCTTCCCAAGGCTTTCTTCTGATTTTGTTATCAGATGTCTTCTAAAACATCATTAAAGGGAAGCTTTTGCAGAACATCAATGACTCATTAATTAATGATGATGAGAAATTTCCTCCTCAAACAGTAAAAAACCCCTAAAATATTCCAAGACCTTATTAGTAAAAAATTAATAAGAAATATTTTTCCCGACATTCAGCCCAAATTCACATTTCAGTTTGGTTCATTTTCGTGTGATCCTAAACTCTTCCCTTTGTTTGAGTTATAAAACATCCAAGTACCTGGGATGAACTTTTTGGGTCAGAGCCTGGTGCTGATAACACCGAAATTATGGATTTGGTCCCTGTACGGATCATTCCTTTAAGAGTTGGACTCGATGATCCTTGTGGGTTCTTTCCAGCTCAGGATATTCCGTAATTCTGTGATTTTTAATGAATTCTTCACATCAGTGATCACGCAGGGAAGCTTTGAGGCACCCAAATACCTCATCTTGCCTCAGGGATATTGGGCAAGAGCACAGGAAAATGGGGCTGATCCAAATACAGGAATTTGGATGGTATTGCTTAGGGAAAACAGGCATGGAACTGGTCAAACTCCTAGGAAAACTTGCCTCTAATCCTTCTTTTTATGGAGCCTGTGTCAATAAAGACATTTTATCCCTTTTGGGAATCTTTCCATAGGGTTTTGGAGCTTCTTGACCATTTCGGTCTGCAGGAGAGCTCTTTGTGAAACATTCTTGGTCTTCCTAAAGGAATTTGGAAATGGGAATTCTATGGCTCTTTTTTCCTGAAATATAAGAAAAATCCTCCAAATGTCCTGAATTTGTTTCTCCTTTCCAAAACTCTCTGCTGAATCCAGCTTGAACCATGGCAGCCAAGCTGATGTCCTGCTGTTATCCTTCAAAAGGTGTTTTCCCAGGGCTATCCATTCATGAGGAATTCCCTTCATCCCCCATCTGTGGAATTCTGGAGGACTAATCCAGACTCCCACCCTGTCTCTCCCTGTCTGCCCAGGCCGTGGCATTTCCTACGTGCTGAAGGAGTTATTCCAGCCCTCCAGAGGGATGAGGCCAGGATTTCCTCACATCCTGGTGCTCGTGACCGATGGACAATCCCAGGATGACGTGTTGCTCCCAGCCAGGGCAGCCCATGCTTTAGGTGAGAGTTGTCCTGTTGTGTTTTCCTGTTTTCCATGAATTCCCAGGGAGCTGAGGTTGCCCTTTCATGTTTCCTTCAGTTCTTCATGAATTCCCACGGCGATGAGGTTGTCCTGTTGTGTTTCCCTCAGTTCTCCATGAATTTCAAGGGGATAGAGGTTACCCTGTTGTGTTTCCCTCAGTTCTCCATGAATTCCCAAGGGATTGAGGTTGCCCTGTTGTGTTTCCCTCCATTCCCCATTAATTCCCAGGGGATTGAGGTTCTCCCATTTGTTTGCCTTGGTTCTCCATGAATTCCCAGGGGGTTCCAGTTGCCCTGTTGTGTTTCCTTTGGTTCTCCATGAATTCCCAGGGGGTT
>WBMZ01011761.1:17731-41823 GCA_013400975.1 Atrichornis clamosus
GTGTTTCCCTCTCCATGAATTCCCAGGGGATTGAGGTTGCTCTCAGTTCTCCATGAATTCCCAGGGGGTTCCAGTTGCCCTCAGTTCTCCATGAATTTCCAAGGGGTTGAGGTTGTCCTGTTGTGTTTCCCTCCATTCCCCATTAATTCCCAGGGGATTGAGGTTCTCCCATTTGTTTGCCTCCATTCTCCATGAATTCCCAGGAGGTTGAGGTTGCCGTGTTGTGTTTCCTTTGGTTCTCCATGAATTCCCAGGGGGTTGAGGTTGCCCTGTTGTGTTTCCCTTGATTCTCCATGAATTCCCAGGGGATTGAGGTTGCTCTCAGTTCTCCATGAATTCCCAGGGGGTTCCAGTTGCCCTCAGTTCTCCATGAATTCCCAGGGCACTGAGGGTGGTACTTTGCGTCAGGAGTCACTTTGAGGCCACTGTTGGTTCCTTCCCTCCTTTATCCTTCCTTTTTTCTGTTCCCAACTTTTCCTGGTTTGCTCAGACACAGCTTCAGGTGAGTCCTCCCGTGGGTGCTACTGATCCCAGCCGAGGTTTTTAACAGGAAGGGGGTGGGAACCTCTGATCCCAAGCACTGGGAGCAATGGGATCCGTGTCATTCCAGGGCTCCGTGTCCTTGCTGTGGGTGTGTCCGGAGCTGATCCTGTGGAGCTCAACAGGATCTTCCTGCAGGAGAACCCCCGGAATGTTTTCTACGTCAGCACTTTCGACGACTTCCCCCAAATCCTCCAAGAGCTGATAGAATCCATTTGTTGTGATCCTCAGCTTCCAGGGACCCCAATCCCACCTGGAACGGTGAGCGACCACACCTGTGAGTAAATCCAGCTTGGGATGGGTCAGGCACAAGGAAAACTTTCTTCCCTGAGAAAAGTTTCAGAGCAAAATGAGATTTGGGACACTGGGTCCTGTCCTGACCTCACTGTCCAGCCCTAAGGAGCAAACTCTTGGCAATCAGGGATTAGAACTGGAGAAGCCGGAACTGAGCTGGGAATGTTTTGTTGTATCAAGCCACTGCAGAGCCCTTGGATGGATTAGAAATCTGTATTTTTAATTCGTAGAAATTGACTTTAAATGCCTGAGAATGTGAACAGTTCTCCTGGATGGACAACTTGGCTTCTTCGTTTTGTTGGATAAGCCAAGGAATGTTTTAGTCTGTGTTTCCTGGTCACTCTGGTTTATTTTTCATCCTTTGGTGGATGTTAATTTCCTGATAATTTTTTTTTCCTCTTTTCCTTTATAGATTTCCAGGGGCTCAGCAGCTCACGGGGGTTACGACCCCCACGGCTTCACCATGAAGGGAGAGAAAGGGGAGCGGGTGAGTCACAGGATCACAGGATATTCCCAGCTGGAAGGGACCCATATGGATCATCCAGTCCAGCTCCTGAGGGAATGCCCCCTCCAGCATGAGCCATCCACTTGGATAATTAATGTCCGTGGAATCACTGAATGGTTTGGGTTGGAAGGGACCTTAAAACCCATCCAGGTCCAATTCCGACACCTTCCACTATCCCAGGTGGCGCCAAGCCCCATCCAGCCTCACCTTGGACACTTCCAGGGATGGGGCAGCCACAGCTTCTCTGGGAAACCTGTGCCAGGGCCTCCCCACCCTCACAGCCGGGACTTCCTTCCCAATATCCCACCTATTCCTGCCCTCTGGCAGTAAATCCAACTAAATCATGACCAAGGAAGAGCTCGAGCAAAGAATCACCCTCAGATTTTTTTCTGTTGCTGTTTTGCTCTATCCTGCTCCGTGCTGGCTTGGAAAATCTGGGAAAAGGGAACTCCTGTGGAATTTTGGGGATGCTGCATGAAGCCGTTTGGGTTTGCGGGTCCGAGGCCATCACCCCCACGCTGTTATTTTCCATGTTTTCAGGGTCTCCCTGGGAAGGACGGCATTCCCGGGCTGCCGGGCAGGCCGGGCCGGACGGGTGCTCCTGGTCCCGCTGGAATCATGGTATGGATTTGTTTCAACAGCCTTTGCCAAAGGGACATTCCAGAAGGGAGTGACCAATGTCCTGTCCTGTTTTACAGGGTCCCCCTGGCAGCCAAGGGGACATGGTGAGTATTTGGAATCCCAGACTGGCTTGGGTTGGAAGGGACCTTAAGGATGATCCCATTCCATGGGCAGGGACACCTTCCATTATCTCAGGTCCAACCTGGCCTTGGACACTTCCAGGGATCAGCATCCATGATTTTGTGAGTGATTTTCTGTTTAATACCTCAGGATTTATTTTTAATTCCAGGGATCTCCTGGCTCTCCCGGACCAGTGGGGCCTAAAGGAGAGAGAGTGAGTTCCATTCCTGGGTTTCACTGGGAAAAAGTGATTTCCTTGTTCTGATCTCTGTTTTCTGAGCATTCCAGGGATCTTTGGAGAATGTGAACTTTTGAGCTCAGTCTCACCAGCCCTGCAGTGCCAGTCTTCAGCTGGGGGAGTTTCCCACAGTTTTTTTAGGAAGAAAGGAGTTTTTCTATGGAGCAGAGTGCTCAGTCCTAAGGCTCTGGGCACATGTAAATTGGTTTTTTGCAGGAAAAGTTGGGATCATTCTTCCTGAGTTTCCAAAATGAACAATTCCTGGTTTAATACATTTAGGACGCTAAAATACTTCAGTATCAAGTGTGGGCAGATCCCAAGAGCAGCTCCCTGTCCTTCCCCAATCCCCCACTTCCCATTCCTTCTCCTTCCTTGCATCCAACTGAGCTGTCCATGTGGCCGAAGATCAGGAATGGATCCTACTGAAAGCCAACCTCCTTTTTTTCCCCCTGGGATTAATTTTTTTCCACACCAATAAGCAAAACTCGTGTCCTGGCCATGTGGGTTTGGGTACCTGTGCAAGCAGGAGGTTTGGGTTGATAAAATTTCCTCCAAATCACCAAATTTCCTGTCTGATCCTGGATCTCCCAATGTGCCTTTTTCCACAGGGAGAGCCAGGCTATGTCCTGGGAGGAGTGGAGGTGATTCCTGGCCGGAATGGGCAGCCTGGTCCCCCTGTGAGTGTCAGACCCCAGCTGTGGTGGAGCCTTCAGCCTCTCAAGGGCTGGCAGAGATCCCAAATCCCTCCCTCTCCTGGTTTTCCTCGTTGCAGGGACAGAAAGGGCAGCCGGGGGTTCCTGGGGTTCCAGGACCTCCAGGGCCTCCAGGGCCACCGGGAATCTCCATCAAGGTGAGTTTGCAGCACAATTCTGGGATGTGCCACAGGAAGAGGGGGCCTGACCCCAAATATTGCAGGTGGAGGTGTCTGGACACCTTCTCCTAAAGCTCTGCCTTCCCTTGGGAGTGGGAATTTTGCTCCTTTGGCTTGTCAGCCTGCAGGAGCTTTTTGCTGGGATGAAGTTTGGTGAGGAGCCCCTCTCTAAATGCCCATCCCATAGGAATTCTCCTTGTCCTCTGTATTTCAGGGTGATCCAGGGGATTCAGGAATCAGGGTGAGTACTTGAGGTTGCCTTTCATTTTCACATGGGATGAAAAGCCTTTTTCCCATAATTATTTCTAAGCTGCCCAGGAATTTCTGGGCTCCCAAACTTCCCAAATGTCCATGGAGATGCTAAAAACCAGTAAGACTTTTCCTGTGCTTCTGCAGGGTCCCCGTGGGAGGAGTGGCCTCAAGGGGGACAGAGGAGGCCCAGGAGAGCCGGTGAGTGCTCCAGGAGCTGGGAAAGAGCTGCCAGCCATGGTGGGAAGGAGTTGTTGGCCTTGGAATGTCCTTTTCCACATGGGATGGGAGTAGAGGGACAATGCCCAGTGCCAGCTGTCATCACCCCCCACCCTGGGGTGGTGGATGGAGCAGGGCCAGGGAAACATTTCCCACTTTGTCAGCTGCATCCTCTCGAGCTGTCACTCAGGAATTCCCAAGGGAAGTGTTATAAACCCAGGGAAAACGTGGGACAATAACCAGTGGTTTCACCAAAAGCAAGGGCATGGTTTTCCTCCTGGAATGGAGCAAAGCTGTGAGAAGTGAATCCATCGCCCAGAGGGATAAACCCTCTGGAATGGTCAGAGCCCCCCCTGTCCCCTTCACCCACCCTGCTCCTTCCCATATCCCACCTCCTTGGTCCCAGGAGGTCAGGGAAGGACTGGGGCAGATCCAGAGGAGGTGGATCAGGAGCGTGGGACAGCATCTGGCAGCAGATCCAAAACCAAGGAAAGGAGGTGGTTCTTCCCGGAAATCATCCCACAAGGAGGTTTGGGGTGTAGGAAGTTTGAGTCCAAGGGGAGATAAGAGAAGGAAAAAAGTCCATGGAGGACTTCTGGGAATATAAGGCACCACGTTTGCTTTGGGAATTCCCTGTGTTACAAATGGCTCAAAAATGAAGGATAAAATGCACATCCTGTTTTTCCATCCTTCCCAAGGTGCCTGTTTCAATCCCTCATGGAACCTTTTTTCTGTTATCTTGGCCATGTTGGAGAGCTGTATCCCGTAAATCAGCCCTTTCCATGTGTCTGGATCCACCATTCCAGAGCAACGTGGGTACCAAGCCTCTGTCTCCCACTGGGACAAGCAAACACACCTTGGTTTTCCCTTCCCAAGTAAAGCCAGGGATTCATAACCTGTTTGTGAGGGAAAAGGAAATTTGGGAATACCAGGCATCTCTAGAAATCCTCAGTTTTAAAGGAACTGTTGGGATGGGCACATCAGGATAGATACTTCTCTGCAGAATTAAAAATAAACCCTTTGAGTTTGGAAGAAGGAGATTTGATGATGTTTCTTCCTTTCCAGGGAAAACCTGGATTGCCAGGCCCTGTAGGGCTCCATGGTGTTCCTGGACTGCCTGGACCTCGGGGAGAAAAGGTCATGACTCAGAATTTCCTGAATCCATGAGTCAGGGGGAAACTGAGAGGGGCTGAGCCTCAGGAATAGCAGGGAAGAGATGTGGGAAGGCACGTTGGGATCTCCCGACATTCCTGGAGGTGGCTGGCTCTGGGCAGAGCCAAATATTTTCAGAGGAAATTTCTCCCCTCCTGCTTTGCAAAGAAAGGCTCTGGAGCAGGAATCTGGGAAGGATGAGTGCTCTGCAGCTCTGGGATCAGCTTTCCTGAGGATGCTGTGCTTTCCTTGCAGGGAACGGCAGGAATTGGCATTCCTGGCACTGCTGGCTTGAAGGGGGAAGAAGGAGAGCAGGTGAGCTGGAAATTTTGGAGTGGGATTTGCAGCTAAAATCCCCATGGAGGGTTCAGTGTCTCCAAAGTCTCCTCCAATATTTAGATTTTCCTTGGAATCCTGTGGTTCCAAATGGAAAGGGTGAGAGAAGGGAGGATATTTGGGATTTGAAATCTGAGCTTTCAGTGTTTCTTCCGCTGTTTTCAGGGAGTGATGGGACCTCCAGGAGCACCAGGAGCAAAGGTGGGTGCTGGAATCCTGAACCTGAATTCCTGGGCCCGGTATCCAGGTGCCAAGGAAATTGTCTGTCTCTAACCATCATCATGAGCTGTGGGAATCATTGGATCATAGGATAATTGGGGTGGGAAGTGACATTCCAAGGCCACCTGGTCCAAACCCCTGGACTGAGCAGGGACTTCTTCAACCAGAGCAGCCTGACCTTGACCCTTTACTCAAAGGCAAAGAAAGGGAATTATTTTACCCATCAGCACTCCCTGGACTCTGGAATTCCTTTCTTGTGGAATGACAGCAAGGTGGGAGAGTTGGCAGAAATAATGAATGGCACTTTTGTGGCCAGGGAGACTCCAGAATCCACATCAAATGTGTTTCAGGAGGAGATTTGAGGAGCAGATCCCCACACCTGCACGTGGGACACCTTCCCCTGACCTTTCCAGATCCCAGGTTCATTCCCCACACATTCCCAGTGGAGCAAGATGAGCCCTGAGGGAGGTGATGCTGAGCTTGTCACTCTGAACTGGGTGTCCTGGGGAGTTGGCAGCTGTGCTGGGGATCAGTTTGGGAATTCCTTCATCCTTCTTCATCCAAGAATCTGGGAGAGCTGTCCTGTAATTAGCGGAAAATCGGGCTGAAGAGCTCCATCCTTCCCTCCCTCCCTCCCTCCGGCTGGGAATGTCTCCCTACAGAAGGAATCAAAAGTGCTGGATTTGTTTTCAGTCTGGTAGAAATTCCCTTTTGATTTCTTCCAGGGAATCCCAGGATCTCCGGGCCAGAAGGGAGACCAAGTGAGTGAGACAGTAAGAGAACCACGTTTGAGCAGCTCAGGTGGAATTATCCCGACTTTCCCCTGGCTTGTTCCCTGTGTGATCCAGCAGGGATGTCCTGGAGCTCAGTGCCTCCCCTCTGCTTGGCTCTTGTCCTTCTGGAATGGTTTTGAGCAGTTTTAAGGAATAAACAGGAAGAAAGGGATGAGCAGGAAGTTTCCCCTGCTCCACATTTTTCATTTCTTTGGCCGCTGTTCATTCCTTTTGCCTTGCAGGGGAATCCGGGATTTCCAGGTGCTCCAGCCACGGAGGTAACTTTGAGCAGAAGTTCCATTATGGACTGGGACCGCACCAGCCCAGACTGGTGTGTCCTGGAGGGAGCTTGGATGGGCTGGGAATTCTCTGCCTGGAGGTCTGGCTGTGCTCCCAAAAGCTGCAGCAGCTCTCCCACCTTGCCCTGCTCCTTCAGTCCCATCACTGCAGCCAAAACCTCCTGGTGGGATTCCTCACAGGCTCCATGGATTTGGGATTTGGCTTGTAGTCATTAGGGCCTGTAGCCCTTTCCAGCCATATCCAGTTTCCTATCCCATAACAGGGCTGGGATTCTCCTGCTTTAGAAAAGTAACATGAAAAGGAGATTTTTAAATTTTTCCCCCCCAAATAACAGAGCAGTTCTGTGATCTCTTGTTCTCCTCAGGTTTTGGGACCTCCAGGCAAGAAAGGTGTCAGGGTAAGTTCATTATCCATTAATTAGCACTGCTTGAAAAGCCAGGATCTCCTCCTGGAAAGGGGGAGGCTTTTCCATGTTTCCTGAATCATCTCCCTCGTGATTGACTGGAGACGAGAGCTTGGAAAAGTCTTGTCCTGAGGATTTTTCTCTGGCTTTTATGAACACTTTATACCTGGTATTCCCTTACTAGCCCTAGTCCAGGGGGAAATTTGGGATTTCAGAAGGGAAACATCCCTGGAGTGAAGATCCAGCCCACTCAAGAAGATCCTTTCCAGCCAAGGGAGGCTGAAATCAGGGACAGAGAGGCTGGACGGGATTCCTGGAGGTCTCTAATCCCAGATCCTGCTCCAAGCAGAGCCCATTCAAAGCTGTCCCAGGTTCCCTGTCCCGAGCATCTCCTCTCCGAGATTTCCCACTCCTTCAGGCCCCTGCTCCAGAGTTTGGCCTCATCGTGACTAAAGAAAATTGAATTTCCCAAACCAGGGAGAACTCTGGGATATTATCCATATTGTCCAGCTGCTTTGGAGCTCAGAGGATTCAGTTCACTTTTCCAGTGGCTTCATGGCGGGACAGGACCTGGAATATCTGAAATGGAATTTCTTAATGGGTTTTTTTCATTGTTTCTATCTCATTGCCATCCTACCTTTATCCTTTACTGCAGGACTAATTCCCCTTGGCTTTTCCATGGAAATGCCCTACAGTGCTTCAGACCTCCCTCTGATAAAATCAGAGAGATAAAATAACCGATAAAATCACTTTTGACCTTTTTGCTGGCCTTGGATGTTAGAATCATATCCTTTTGTTGGTCCCAGACTGCTGAACCTGGGCTGGCAAAAATCTTTTCCTTTAGGATGTGACCTGGGAATGTTGCTGTGGCTTTGTGGTGGGAATTTGGCCTGGAATATCCGAATTTTTTTTTTTTTTTAGTTTATTTATTCTTGATACTTCACCACCAACCTGCAGAGAAACGAAAGGCGTTCATTTTATTCAGTTCAAACTAAAAATGCTTTTATGGAGAGGGTGAAACCACTGGGATGAGTTTTGGATGGCAGAAAAGCAGGAAAAAAATTTCCTTAAAAAGCCCAGGATGGGTGGATTTGGCAAGGGAATTTTTTTCCAGGGTGTATTAGAAGTGCAAAATGCAGCCCTAGGGAACAGGGCTTGGATTCCTGCAGGATATTCTTGGTTTCAGGTGTGTCTTTTATTCCCAGGGAGATCCTGGACCAGCTGGCCCGCGAGGAGACAAAGGAATGGCAGGAGAAAAAGGAGAGAAGGTAATGGATTTGCACATCCTTTAGGGATAGAAGGATTCCATTTGTGGCCACCAAGGGAACTCTGAGGGTCGTGGAATTCCTCCCCAAGTCATCCATCCAGGAATCCAAGGGGAGAAATCCAAAGCTACAAGAAAGGAAGTCAGGGGGAGACTCAATGCTCAGCTCCCCTGGGTGTCCATAGGGATGAAAATACTTTGGATGTGCTCCGGCCTTTCCTGCCAAGTGGAGATTTGTCCTGACCTTGGAAAATCCACCCTGGCAAGACACTGTATCCCTTTGTGTTTTGCAGGGAAGTCCAGGCTTTGGAATTCCTGGCCAGCCTGGGCTGAAGGGAGACACTGGTGACAGGGTGAGAGGGGCAGTGGGATGGGTGGGAAAGGGGAGGGCTCAGGGAAAAAATCCAGGAGCTTTTGGGACAAAATCTCTCCATCACTTCCATGCAGGTGGATTTGTTATCCTTCTGTTCCCTTCCCCTGGGACATTCCCAGTGCCTTTCATTTTAAACCAGCAAAAATCGGCAAAACCCCAATATTATTGATGAGTATCTTTGGAAAAGGGGTGGGAATCTCAAAGTATTGATGGTTTCAAAGAGAGGGAGACGGGAGCCTCTGGATAGGGAATGCTTGGAGCAGCCCCTCTTGGGACACTCCCTGTTTTCCCCTTCTCTGCTTTTCCTGCCCTGTTTCAGCTGCTGACACCTGGAATGTTTTCCCCTGTGTCATTCCTTCTGTATTCCTGCAGGGAAATGTGGGATTGTCTGGCAAGCCAGGTCAGAAGGTGAGTCCATGCAGGAATTCCCACGTGTAAAGCTTTGTTCCCTGTGAAGTTGGGGCTGCCCCACCCCTAGAAGTGCCCAAGGCCAGGTTGGATGAGGTTGGAGCAACCTGGGATAGTGGAAGGTGTCCCTGCCCATGGCAGGGGGTGGGATTGGATGGGATTTAAGGTTCCTTCCCACCCAAACCATTCCAGGGTTGTCTCCTGACTGATTCTGTGTCACTTGAGCCGGTGGGATTTTACCTCAAAACGTGGGGGAAAGTCTGAACAAATCCTTCTTTACTGGATTCTCCATGTGGCACACAGAGGAAAACATCCCAAAGATGCTCGTCCATCTTTAGTGAGGCCTTAAAAATTCCTCATTTGCAGGATTTCTCCCAGGAAAGGTTCAAAAGAAGTCAGGAAAGGGCCTGGAAAACATCCCAAAGGTGGCATTTGGTCAGTGAGTCCTTCTCACTGTGCCCATTTCTCAAACGGGGAAGGAGTGTTTGGATTTGGGGAATGTTCCATAGGTCAGTGAATGGGATTTTGAGGCTGGATCAGCTTCCTGGGCAGGGAGAAATGGAATGTCGCAAGGGATAAATGAGATGATCCAGGACAGGAGGTGCTAACGAGATGTGTTAATGAAGTTGCTCAGTGGAGGCAGCAAGAGGGGTTTGGGGTTGGGAAAAGGCCTGGAAAGGTGGGGTCACAAATTTCCCAGATTTTCCAGAATATCCTGAGTTGGGAAGGACCCACAAGGATCACTGAGTCCAACCCTTAAGGAAATGGGATCAAACCCACGGCCTTGTGGGACAAACATCAGAGCAGGGCTGTGAGGACTCATCCAGGAGAGCTCCGCTGATTTAAATGGGAATTAAAATTAAAACCTGGAGTGGGAACTGTCCCTGTGTCCAAGACTGGAGCTATCTCCTGAGTCTCTGCTAATGACCCACCTGGAAAATTTCCTGGAGGTGGAGACCCTCAGAAAGTCTCTCCTGAGTGAATTCCAGAGCTGAACATGGAGTCTGGATGGATTAGATTAGGGATGGATGCTTTCCAGTCCATAATAATAATAATAATTATATATTTGTGTATTTTATATTTATATATTATATTGATATGTTACTATAATTATAATTTTATATCATTATATTGTATCGTTACTAAATTATAATTATAATTTAATTTAATACAATTGATAATTATTGATATATAATAATTTAATTATAATGCTATACGTACGTATTATTCCATAAATTAAAACCAAATAAATACTAATAATACAAAAAGTGCAATCACAGCCCCTCCTAGCACAGGGTAAATGCCCTGAGCCCAGACTTCAGCCAGGAGCGTGGGAACAGCTCCATGGCCGTGGATGTGCTGCTGGAATGTGCCCAACCACGTCTGACGTGTGAGGGCTGGGAGATGCCGGAAAAGGAATGTGACAAGTCTTGTTTCCTTTAGGGGGACACAGGTCTGAAGGGAGAGAAGGGTGAACCAGGATTCCCTGGAAAACCAGGCGAGGCCGGGCTGAGAGGGGAAGATGTAAGTAAAGCCACGATCCAGGGAAATGGTGCTGCTGAATCCCTTGGGAGCAATCCCACAGCCCCAGGTCTGCCCTGGCCGTGACAAACAGGACAATGGGACGACTTTTCTTCCTTGTTATCCAGCATCCCTGCCCAGAGAAGTGGCTGCTCCATCCCTGGAAGTGTCCAAGGCCAGGATGGACGGGGCTTGGAGCAGCCTGGATAGTGGGAGGTGTCCCTGCCCATGGCAGCGGGTGGGACTGGATGATCCTGAAGGTCCCTTCCAACCCAAACCCTTCCATGATTCTTCGATCGGGTTTTGTTGTCACGGGGTTCAGCTCTGAGGGGCTCAGTTTTGCCTCTGAGCCACGGATGACCTCGAGCTGGAAGGGATCCGTAAGGATCATGGAGTCTGATTCCCTGCTCCTGAATAATTCCCTCTTGTGGCCAAACAAGGTGGTGCCTCACAAAGACTTCCTAACAGGCTCCTGGAAAACCTGTCTGGGCACAGCCAGTGAAAGGCTTCCTTCAGCTCCAAGGGCTTGATCCCTGGGCATGGAATAGGATCCCTGTTAATAGTTCTCTCTTGGGATCAAACAAGGTGGTCCCTCACAAAAACATCCTGCCTGGCTCCTGGAAAACTGGATTTTTATCCAGAGAGTGATGTTTGGAATATCCCTATGGTCAGTTTGGAAAATTTTTATCCAGAGAGTGACGTCACATGGTCTGGAATATCCCTGTGCTCAGTCTGGGTCACCTGTCCTGGGTGTGTCTCTTCCCAACCTCAATTCATTCCCAATTTAGTCAACTTGGCTCCTGGAACCTCTCTGACCACAGTGAAGAGCTTCCTTCAGCTCCAAGGGCTGGCTTGATCCCTAGACATGGAATAGGATTCCTGTTAATAGTTCCCTCTCAAGATCAAACAAGGTGGTCCCTCACAAAAACATCCTGCCTGGCTCCTGGAAAACTGGATTTTTATCCAGAGAGTGATGTTTGGAATATCCCTGTGCTCAGTCTGGATCACCTGTCCTGGCTGTGTCTCTTCCCATCCTCAATTCATTCCCAATTTCACCAGCTTGGCTCCTGGAAAACCTCTCTGACCACTGTCAGTGAAGAGCTTCCTTCAGCTCCAAGGGCTGGATTGATCCCTGAACATCAAGTGGAGCAGGATCACCCAGGGAAGTCTTGGAAAAAAAAGGAAGCAGCCGTGTTCCAACAGCCCTGACCTCAGAGTCATTGAGATTTTGGAACAAGAGCTCTGAATTTGGGCAGGAAATGAAGGAAAAGACGGGAATTTTAACCCAGCCCTTTAGGGAGAACCAGGGAAGAAAGGCCCCTCTGGGACCAAGGTAATCCCACCCATTCCCGAGGTACCACACTCAGCAGGAAAACAGCAGCTGGAAAATGGAACCCTTTGATTTATTCCAAAGCTGACCCCTGCTCATTTTCTTTCCTGTTGACTTGTCCTTAAACAAGACTGGGAAGAATCCTCTTCATCCTTCTTTTATCCTGGATTTCACCTTCCACAAGGCTGGAACAGAAAGGCCGAAAAAGAACGGAACTCTGTTTTTTTTCTGGGAGATGGTTCCTTAGGCTGAAAACAGAGTGCCACGAATGGAATCATGGAATATCCTGAGTTGGAAGGGATCCACCAGGATCACCCAGTCCAACTCCTGACCTTGCAGCACAGGACACCCCAAGAATCCCAACCTGTGCCTCAGAGCGTTGTCCAAACACTCCTGGAGCTCACAATAAAGGGATTTGGTGGAAATCACCTCGTTCTGTCCTTAAATATAAATATCCTTCTGTCATCCCACACCTTGAGCCCCTTTTCCTTCATTTATGGGAATGCTGTAAAAAAAAATCCCTAATTTAAGGCATCTCAGATGACCATAAACTGCCTTTGTCCTGGTTTTCCAAGCACTAAGCAGGGCCAAAGATGGAATTTAACCTCTATTAGAACCTCTGGAATGGTTGATGGACTTTAAACTCCCCCTTTAAATTGTTTCCTCCAGATGTAATTAAATAAAATTAATATCACTCAATGGAAGAATATTTGGAAAGCTGCTCCTCTCTTTTAGGGGGAAGTTGGTATCCCTGGAGAGCCAGGAGTGAGAGGAATCAGGGTAATAATTCTCTTATTATCACTTTTATTATCATTTTCTGCCCAGGTGAGTGATGGGGCTGCTCTGTTTCCCTTCTCCATCCCAATGGGAGTTTTCACTTGGAAATATCCCTGAGGAAATACTTCTTTCCTGTGTGCAAAATCACATTTTTCTTGTTTTCTTTCCTTTTCTGAGCTGCTGCTCGTGCTCTTTTTGTGATTATTTCTTTCCATCTCTTCTTGCAGGGTCCTCCTGGACTCCCGGGACGACCTGGAGAGCAGGGGATGAAGGGAGATCCAGGAGAACCTGGAAAGGATGTAAGGAATCCCTGGAGGAGCATCTGGGAGAGGGTGGACTTTGGGAGAGCTTTGGGGTCGGACGGATCCAGCACAGAGAGAAATCCTGGTGACTGGAGACAGCAGAGATGGATTCACTCCATCCTTTTCCATGGAAAAAAAAAAATCAGTGAAAATCTCACCAAGCCCCTCATAACTTGGTGCCTAAATCCCATGTGGGGGATTCCCAAGAAATGCTGGATATCCAGGCAGCTCCTCACTTTCTCCCACCCCTCTCCCTGTGGTCAGTTTAACAAGGGTTGGGAGTTTAAATTTTTAATTTAATTATTTGATTTCTTTTAAATTTTATTTACTTTTATTGCTCATTTTGTGGGGACAGGGAAAGCCACGAGGCAGAGCAGCCACAGCATTGACTTTGACAAAAATTTTCTGGGAATGAGGAAAAATTCATTCCCAGAGAGGCACAGGATGTCTTTGGCTGAATCCTCTGCGGCCAGACCTGGGCTTGCCCTGACAAATTCCTGGTTTACCTGCAGGATTTGTGTCCTGAGTCACAGGAAAAATGGGATGTGGGAGAAAAGGTTCGGGGAATATCACCACGGATCTGTCATCCCAAAACAGATCAAATCCCAGGCTTTGCTAAAGAAATGGAGTTGCTTCATCAGCCAGGGTGTGATGGCAGGGAAATAAAAGCAAAATTTGGATTGCACAAGAGGTAATACCATTATTCCAGGTAGGATAGCAAAGGGAAAAGGAAAAGCAGGAAAACTCCCAGGAACATGAACCCTTCCGTAGGTGGAATCTCAAGTGAAGAGCGGAATTGCTCCAAATTTAACTTAAAAATGGGAATTAGGGAGACACAAGAAGAGGCTGGTTGGTCCCTCTGGAAAAGGTGGTGTTAGCTTGGGGTCAGCACAGGAGAAATGGGGAATCATCATCATCACTGGGAATTTCAGAGGGGATAAAGAAGTGACAAATTCCTGCTGGTTTTCAGGGGGATCGAGGGAAGGATGGCGCGAGAGGTGAAAGAGGCCCCCCAGGCCCAAAGGTAGGTCCTGAATCCATGGAGGGATTTTTGTGTTGGTGCCACTGCCTTGGAGAGGTCAGAGGGGAGGAACACCCAGATCAGGTCTCCTCTGACCCCCCCAAAAGTTTGGATTTTCCAAGGAGAGCTCTTGAGATGGGCTCGGGAATTCGTGGTTGCGCTGAGGCCACGGTCCCACATCCCCACGGAGCTTCTTTAGGAAGCAAAATGTTCTTCAGGAGTCAAATGGGATAAATTTCTGGAATGTTCACAGGTGTTTCCTTCCTTTCCTCCCCTTGCAAGTTGAAGAGAACATCAGGAAGGGGTGGAAGGAGGAATGGCTCAGATCCCACACACATCCCGAGGTCTTTAGAGGTGGGAACAACTCTCCACTGAGGACAGGGAGATCTCCTGGTTGGCACGAGATCCAGACCTTTGGAAAGGCAAGGATTTATCCATGTGACAGGCCTCAGACATCGCAAGTTCACCGTGACTGGAGATGCCATCAGGGCCTTCCTGGTGCCCTTCATTCCACCGGAATCCGTCAGCACAGAAACCGGATTTCAGTGGAATGAAGCCCCTCAGAGAGGCAGGTCAGCCCCTACCTCAGGAATTCCCCATCCCAGGATCTTCCCAGCTGGATCTCCCAAACCCCTGCCGCTCCTCCGTGGTTTCCTCAGTGCACGATCCAAGATCTCTCACCTGGAGATGGAATTCCATCCCTGTGACCTTCTGTGGGAGCCCATCCCACTGGAGGTGTTTGACCCAGCCACGTGTGGGGCCACCAGCAGCATGGCCACCTCCAGAAGGGACCAGTGGCCATGGGGACACCGTGGCCATCGTCCTCCTTGGCGTCACAGCGCTGGTGGCACTCAGGGACCTCAAAAACTTTTCCGCACACGTGGCCAAGGGGTGGAGAAGGGAATGGGGCAAAGCTCTGGCCCAGACCTCCCTTGGATGATGCCCTGGGCCAAGCTTTCCCTACAAAATCCATCCAGCAGCTGTGTCCAATGGAGGAGTGAAGGAGCCCATGGAGCAGGGTGGGATTCAAACCCCGAAATGGGATTTATCCGGGATTATGGATCACAGAGGAGGGGCCTGATTTCGACTCCCCCTTCCTCAGAGCTCCTCTTCTTGCTCCTTGTGGAAATAATGACTTCATTAATGACTTGATCTCGTTTATTCCAAGGGAGAACCCGGCCCACCAGGAAAAGCCGTGGAAATGAAGGTAAATAAATAAAAATTAGAGCCCATGGGAACACTGGAAGCACCTCCCTCTCTGTCTGGGTGGCAGAGGGGACCCAGTTTGTGTTCCCAGGCTTGGCCATCAGCCTCCCCCAGGAGCAGCTTCCTGGGCTGGAGAGCAGAGCGGGAGAATTCTGACCCTTCTTTCCCCTTGCAGGACCTGGAGAGGCTTTTTGAAGCGTACGGGATCCAGGTAGGAGATCCCTTCACCTTCCTCCTGACGAGGGGGTTGTGATTTTTGGCTTTTCCATCTCTTCCCTGTAGCCTTCTGGAGTTGACATTTGCTCCCCCAGCACCCACGGGAAGCTTTATTACATTTCCAATTTTTAATTTAAATGCTTCCCCAGTTTATGGGGTTGGGTGGTGGCTTTGAGGCCCCTGTGACAGTGACACTGGGACCTTAAAGTTCATCCAGTTCCAACCTGAACACCTTCCACTATCCCAGGTTGCTCCCAGCCCTGTCCAACCTGGCCTTGGACACTTCCAGGGATCCAGGGGCAGCCACAGCTTCTCTGGGAATTCCATGCCAGCACCACCCCACCCCCACAGCCAAAAATTCCTTCCCAATATCCAACCTAAATCCTCTTCTAGTTTAAAACCTTTCCCCCTTGTCCTGTCACCATCTGTCCATGGAAAAAGTCTCTCTCCCTCTTTTTCTAACTCCCCTTTAAGCCCTAAAAGGCTGAAAGTGTGGGAGTTTTATTTAGGATGGGGGGAGGCACCACAAACACCCCATGGATCAGCTCCTTGATCCCAAATGTGTAATTCAACCATTCCTTGGCTGTCGCTGCCCCGTGAGCCCCTGGAAATCCCTCAATCCTTGTTTTGGGGTGTCGGGAACAGGAGGGCGGCCCTGGGCTGCCTCACTGGTGTGCACTGGTTTCAGCTGGCCCTGCTGAGGGACCTCTCCAGGGCGCTCCTGCGGGATGGGCTGGAGGGGCTGCTCTGGACACTGGGCGGCTCCAGGACAAGCGGAACTTCCAGGGAAAGCCAGGCAGCCGTGCCTGTCACCGTGAGTAGTGTCACCTGCCACCCCCAGGGGACAGAGGGACCTTGGGAATGAGGGAGAGACGGGAATGAGTCACCAACGGCATCAGGGACACCTCTGTCATCCAGCGAAAGCGATGCTGGCACCGGGATCTGGGATCTTCGGGATAAAGGGATGCAAAGCACTCATTTTTCAGCGGGAATAAAGGAACCAGTCAGGCTGTGTTGTGGACGGAAGCCACTCCCCAAAGCCACCACTGTCCTTGTGCCCGCTGGGGGTTGTTGGAGTGGTGGGACAGGGGCTGGAAGCACCAGGAGTCACCAGTGGGGACCTCAACAGCAAAAGGGATCCCAGGGAGGGAGGAGGATCCCTTGGAAGGTTTGGATGTGGCCGGCAAGGAATTACTGAGCACTCGCCCCATCCTGGTTCAGAAGGGTCACCAAGTGGGACAGAGCGTGCTGGAGGGATGGGAAGTGGTTAGAATTCACCCATCAGGATCCGGCTTATCCCGGGTGTGGATCCTGGGAGCTCAGGTTTTATCTCCACACCACCCCCTTGTTTTGGTGTCACAGGATCCGCTGGTGTCCGACACTTCCCACCCTGTCCTGGCTGGCACTGAGGAGACAGGACAAGGACAGAGCCTGGAGCTGGAGGATCTGGAAGTGCCACTGGCTGGAGCATTCCCTGAGGTGAAAATGAACACCAGGACTGATGGAATTTTGGGGTTTTTTTACTGTGTCCAGTTCTGGGCCCATCCGTTCGGGAAGGACGTGGAGGGGCTGGAGCGTGTCCAGGGAAGGGAACGGAGCTGGGAAGGGTCTGGAGCAGCAGGAGCAGCTGAGGGAGCTGGGAAAGGGGCTCAGCCTGGAGCAGAGGAGGCTCAGGGGGGCCCTTCTGGCTCTGCACAAGTCCCTGACAGGAGGGGGCAGCCAGGGGGGATTTGGGATCTGCTCCCAGGGAATGGGGACAGGATGAGAAGGAACAGCCACAGGCTGTGCCAGGGCAGGCTCAGGTTGGACACCAGCAGGAATTTCCTCATGGAAAGGATGGTCAGGCCTTGGCAGGGGCTGTCCAGGGAGGTGCTGGAGTCCCCATCCCTGGAGGTGTCCGAGGAATTCCTGGCCATGGCACTCAGAGCTCTGGGCTGGGGACAAGGTGGGGATCAGGCACAGCTTGGACTCGATGGTCCTGGAAGTCTTTTCCAACCTCAATGATTCCAGGATTCTGTGGAGTGTCTCCTGCCCTGGCAGGGATGGATCCGATCCTGCTGCCAGGATGGATTGAGATTGCCCAGGAGAGGAATCCATGCTGTGGCTGCCAGAGCTCCAGGAGCGTTTGGAAAACGCTCCCAGGCACCTGGTGGGATTGTTGGGATGTCCTGGACAGGGCCAGGAGCTGGACTGGATGACCCTGGTGTGTCCCTTCCAGCTCAGGACATTCCATGATTCTGTGACTCCAGAGCCCTCATTTGCTTGAATAACTAGACTAATTCCCGTCACCTGCATCCTTTCCAATTGCAATTAACAACTCGTATTTTTGGGAATTAGGAATTTAGCAGCAATTTTAAGGCTTCATCTCCATGCTGGACCTCCTGCTTGGAGGCAGCTCCTGGTGGTTTTATCTCCCTCAGTAGCTGGATCAGGATCAGGATGAGCCAGGTAGGGTGGAACAGATCATCCCCCCTCAGATCCAGTTCCTGCCGTGTCCTCAAGTTGCTTTCCCAGATCTTTCCGACCTGGATTATGGCATTTTAGAGGCCTGAGAGGGGAGATTTGCACCAAGAAACTCAACCCTGGAAGGTGCAAAGCTGGGATTTGGGAGACAGGGACACCAAAACTGCCTCTGTTGGGCTTTGGGAGCCCAACCCAAAGGACAGAAAGGATTTGGGATTTCTCTGCTCGTCAGAGCATCCCTCCAACCCACGGGGAATTCTTGCAGTTGGTCCCAGCCCTTCTTTGGTGGAAATTCCCAAGGGAGGTGCAGCAAAGCTCCTTGGTTTTCCAGTCTTTTCTCGGATCATGCTCTTGGATAAAGGGAATGTTGATAAAGCAGTGACTGAGGGGGAGATGTCTTAGAAAAAGCAACAACTTTGGTCTCTGCAGGGTCTGGGTGCTTCTGACCCAATCCTCAGGAAACCCTCCTGAATCCTTGGATAAATCATCCAGGGAAAGGCAGGAGAGAGACTCAGGAGGGCCAAACTCTCCTCTCAGAGCATTTTTTAAGAGCCTTTGGGGGACTTTTCCATTTGTGCTGATTCGATGGATCCAAAGGAGTTGCAATTCCCAGAGTCTTGCTGGACAAAGCATTGGAATGTGGAGGTTTGTCCCTATTTTACTGCAGTGGGAAGCTGAGTTGGGAGAAAGGATGAGGATCTCTGCATGGATCAGAGTCAGGGATTGGGAAAGGGTCTTGCTGCCTGTTTTTTCCCTCTGGGAATTACTGAAATTGGGTTGGTGTTTATCCATCTGCAGAGTTTGGCTGTGCCCACACCGCATCCCGAAGATCCACATGGAAACCCTTCCCTGGAGCTTCTGCAGCCCTTGGAGGAGAGGCTGGAAGCAGAGGCACAGCAGGACACCAGCCAGGTACGTCCTGCCCAGGACTGGGATGCAAACCTGAGTGCTGGAGAACGCCAGGGCTCCTGGATCCGGGAGCGAGAAAAAGCCCTTGGGAGATGTTTTGTTGGTCAATTCCCCAGCTTTGGATGGAAAACCAGGATAATCTCTTTTCATCTGAACCCATCTGGCCACACCATCCTTGTCTTTTTGGGGCTTGGTTGGCTGAACCGTCGATGATTCTCAATAATGTTTTAAAACTGATTTTTTAATTCTCCAGGGAGTGTTAAAATTTAATTTCAAATATGCCCCCGACGAAATATTTCCTTTCCCTTCCCACGGATGGCTCAGGATGTTCCACAAATCCTCAGGTTTCCCTGCCCAGAGTCCGATCCTGGGGTGCTCTGGAGCACCTGGATCAGTTCAAGGAGGGGATTTTAGGGTCTAAGCAGGAATTTGGGGAATAAAATTCCCTTCTGAGAGCCCAAATCCTGCACTAAACCCTCCAGTTGGGACATCTTTGTACCCCTGCGTGCTCCTGGAGGGAATGGTTTTTTTGGAAATAGCCAGAGGCAGGACACCAACAGCTGCAAAAAGCGAAGGAAAAAATCCCTTGGATGTTTCCTTGGAGCTACGGGAACAGCATCAGCAAGGATATTTTTAGGGATAGCAAGGGAGTAACTCCAGTTTGCTGAACACTTCCTTCTGCTCCCACCCCTTTATCCCTGCCCTGGCTCTGCAAAGAAATTCCAGAGGAATTCCAAATAAATTCCAGATGGAGTCTGAGCAGCCACGAGAGGGCTCCCGGCTCAATCACAAACACAAACACATGGAATGGGAACTGCAGCTCTGGAGACACCGGGATGTGCCAGGAGCATCCACGGGCTCTGGTTTTCCTCCTGGATGCACCATTTCCCTTTTCTGGGAAGGCTTAAGCTGGAGAAGTACAGAGGTTGGAGCCCAAACTCCCTCATTTTTTAGAATCATGGAATAGTTTGGGTTGGAAAAGACCTTAGAGATCACCTCATTCCAACCCCTGCCACAGGACACCTCCCACTATCCCAGGGTGCTCCAAACCCCATCCAGCCTGGCCCTGGATACTTCCCGGGACCCAGGGGCAGCCACAGCTTCTCTGGGAATTCCATTCCAGGGCCTCCCCACCCTCCCAGCCAGGAATTCCTTCCCAATATCCCACCTGACCCTGCCCTCTGGCAGTGGGAAGCCATTCCCTGTGTCCTGTCCCTCCATCCCTTGTCCCAATCCCTCTCCAGCTCTCCTGGAGCCCCCTTAGGCTCTGGAAGGGGCTCTGAGGACTCTGTGGCTCCATTTGAAACTGGAATTTGGATGTGGGGATGATTTTTGTGAGCAGACTCCTGGGGGCTTCGCAGCGGCCCCTGTCTGGAGTCATTTTGGAAATCCCACCCACCACAGACACGGGATCTTCTTCCTCGGGGAAATGGGAATGATCCCTCTTTGTTCGGTGGGATTTTTTAAAGCCCCGTGGGAAGGGAGCAGCAGAACACAAAAGCGATTTGTAGGTGATTTGCAGGCTCATTTATCTTTATGAAAGACCCCAAACTGGAGCTTTTTTAGCCAAATTCAGGGTGCCTGAGATGGCTTTTTTTCCCCGCATCCATGATTTTTTTGCAGGGAAGAGACACCAGCTGTGAGAGGGCTCTTTCATCTGCAGGGAAAAGCTGGGGGAGAGCTGCGGGGAGCAAACTGAACACTGATCATTCCAGTGGGGAATTAGGGCTGATGAACCCCTGGAGCACGATGGAGGGAGATGGGATGAGAGGACAATTCCCTGTCTGCCACTGCCGGAGTTATCAGGATTGGAGCACAGCAGGCTGGGAGGGTGGGAAGTTTGGGATTTGGGGATTGCAAAGAGGATCCCCTGCCCTTTGGGGCTGGTGTTTGGGAGCCCTGTGGATTTTTGGGTGTGGCCTCAGTGCCGGGAATGCTGTCTGTGTTTGGGAAAAGTTACTAGTGGAATCCCAGAATCCCAGAGTGGTTTGGGTTGGAAAAGACCTTCAAGATCATCTCATTCCAACCCCCTACCAGGGGCAGGGACACCTTCCACTATCCCAGGTTGCTCCAGGATCCCTNTCCCTTCCATGGATGGAGCAGCCACAGTGTCTCTGGGAATTCCATTCCAGAGCCTCACCACCCTCCTAGCCAGGAATTACTTCCCAATCTCCCAGCTGTCCCTGCCCTCTGGCAGTGGGAAGCCATTCCCTGTGTCCTGTCCCTCCATCCCTTGTCCCAGTCCCTCTCCAGCTCTCCTGGAGCCCCTTTAGGCCCTGGAAGGGGCTCTGAGCTCTCGCTGGATCCTTCTCTTCTCCAGGCTGGGAATTCCCAGCTCTCCCAGCCTGGCTCCAGAGCAGAGGGGCTCCAGCCCTTGGAGCACTTCCATGACCTCCTCTGGACTCTCCAGCAGCTCCATCAGTGTCTCCCACGATCCCCATTCAATCAGGAGCTTTATAAATGCAGAACAACTCCCACAAGTTTTTTAGGACACCCCAAACCCCGGGAGCAGGACGGGATCTGCTCCCCAGGGATGTTCTCCTCGGTTGCATTTGGTGTAAATCCCCCTTTTATCCTCAGGAGGAGGAAGCAGCACATTCCCAAGGCAGGGAAAGAGCAGCAGCCCCCTTCCCCTGTGCTCCCACATCCCAGAGGTGCCAAGGAAGGGGTGGAGCCGGTTGGTTTCCTGGCAGCAGGAGCTGCAATCAGGAATTTTTACCTGTTCCAAGGTTCACGAGGCCCCGGAGAGGAGCAGCTGGAACAGCCCAGAGCTCCAGCTCCAAGGAGCAGTTTCCACCTGGCAGGAGTTATTGGGAAGCAAATGAACTGGGAAGAGCGGGATGAGTCCAGATCCACGTGTGAGGAGCAGGGGATGGTTCCTCATCCCATGGATGAGCCACTTCCTTGGTGTTATGGGATCATCCCAGCCAATTCGGGCCTCCTCCATCCCCCAGCTCCCCTGCACTCGGCGTTTGTTCCTTTTCCAGAGTTAACTCACTTAAATCCCCCTCGTTGTGGGATAAACCCACAATTCCTTAATTCGCCTCTCTGAAATCTTGGCTTTTTTTCTATTTCTCCCTTCCCTTTTTTGCAGGAATATTTATTTTTTCACCCTCCCTTTTATTTACGTTTTCCCCTTTCCTCTCCAAATTTTATCCGTCCTTTCCCTCCTTTTCTCCCTTCTCTCTTTTCCTTCCTATTTTCCCACCCTGCCAGCGGCAGATCATTCCTTGAGAAAGCGACAGCCCTCCCTCCTTTTCCCTGCGGTGCCTCATGTCGGGCAGCACGGAGCAGGAAACCGCCGGAATTAGGGAGGAATTACGGAGGAATTGCGGAACGCAGGAGGACTCATTACCCCCGGCAATTTCCCGGCACCTCGGGAAATGGCAGCTTTTATGGGATCACACGGACACGGGGCACATTCCAAACCTCGCCGAGGTCTTGGCAACCCCTGGAATCGCCTCCGCGAGGATCTGCGCTAATGGGAGCATTTTTCCAGCCGTCTCCAGGCGGATGAGCTGTGCCCCGGGGCAGGATGGATGGGAAAATCCACGTGGTGCCATCCCAGCCTCCCAGACCGCCGCTGCGTAAATCTGGGAGATTTTCCTCCCTCTTATCCCACAAAACCCGCCCCGGACGGATCCTCCCCACTCCAGCACATCACCGAGCTCTCTTTTATTCCTCCTTTTCTCCTCCTCATCCTCTCTGAGCAAATTTCAGTTTTAATCGGTTCAAAATTGCTTTTTTCCCCTCCTTTGTGAGTGAGAAACTTGCTGGGTTCATTAACCACGAGGTGAATTAATCACTCTGCTTAATTAACACCCAGCAAAACGGGATTCTCATCCCTGCAAACCTGACAGAGCTGCGCTAACCAATATTTCCCGGAAGTTTAGGATTTATTTTCCCCACTTTAAGCATCTAAAAATCTCGGCCAATATTTTTCAGTGTGATTAATTGAGACGAATCCAGGTCCAAAAAAAATCTGGGAATATCCCTAAATAGCTGCACCCGATCCTGATTTTTCCTTCTCCTTCATGTGCTCCAGGATTGGAGTTTGGGTGCAAGGAGGTGCCTTTTTCTCATTGCAAATAAGTTCAATTTTTGCTTTCATACCAAGATATTCACCAAAGCTACCTCGGAGTGCTTCCAGGAAATAATTGCTGGGAATATTCCTGATAGGAATACTCTCACTGTTACAACAGCAAGTGGATCGTTTCCCACTGCTAATATGGAAAAGCACAATTTAGGAGCCAGGTCAGGAATTATTTGCTTTACTTTGTGTACCCTAAATAAATATTGACCCAAATCCTGGGCACTGCAAATGTCCCAAGTGCCCAATTAACATATGGACAATTAATAGGCATTAATTGCTGCCTAATTCCAGTTGGATACACCAGGTGCAATAAACATGGAATTACCTGGGCATGGCTGGGGTAGGGAGGGATTTAAAGTTCGAAGTTGGAATATTTTAGGAAATTTTATTGCTTTGAAGTGGCTGTGAATTTGTGGCACGGTGCTGAAGAGGGAAATGGGATCATGGAATTATGAAGGTTGGAGAAGGCCTCCAGGATCACATGGATAGATTGATATTAATATCATTATTTTACAATTAGTAGGATATAATGGAATCGTGGGATGGGTTGGGAGGGATCTGAAAGCCCATCCCTGGGCAGGGACATTTTCCACTGGACCAGGTTGTTCCATGCCCCATCCAACCCGGCCTTGGGCACTTCCAGGGATGGGACATGCACAATTTCTCTGGGAAACCTATGCCAGGCCCTCCCCATCCTTTGGATAAGGAATTTCTTCCTCCCATCCAATCCAATTCTCTCCTCTGCCAGTTTTAAACCATTCCCACTTGTCCCACATAATACCAGGTGCTCAGCAGGATGCTGTTCCCCATCCCACAGGAAAATGGGAATTCCGGTAATGGCTCCACGCTCCCAAGGCACATCAGATCCAGGAGATCTCCTGAGCACGAGGGACACCCCAAAAAGACCCCATTCCAGCGGGAGCAGAGCCATCCCTGTGATCCAGGAGGAAGCAGTGACCCTTCCCTGGTGTCTCCATCTCCAGTTCATCCCCCCGGCGTTCCGGGAGCTCGGAAATTCCCGTCCGGATCCACGGTGAGCGATGGAAGTGGATCCCCAGTTCCCCGCCTTTGCAAGGACACAAAAAATTGCAGAGGGGGTGAAAGTTTAGTGCTAAAAAATCATAAATAAAGCAAGAAACAGCTGCAGAAACCACATTTTGTGGATAAACAGATCCTGCTCCGTGTGTTTGTCCAGAGAAATGGGATGGTTGGAAAACAGGAGGGGGAAAATCAGTGAGGGAACAGAATTTCCCTGGGTTTGTGGGAAAAGCAGAATAACTGGAGAAGGTTGGGGGCCCTGAGAGGGTAGAAGAGATTTGTAAATAATTTGTAATAAATATATTTGTTAATAATAATAATAACAGTAATA